>BMAO01037233.1:0-36546 GCA_019973975.1 Trichonephila clavata
AATTTAATTCGCATTTGCATAGTTTTTCGATTAAGTTCGTTCAAAAAACCATATTAATGTCAACTTGTTTAAATAAAGCTTAATTCGTCATGCTAGCTTTGAAAGTCTTATTTTATCCGATAGACAAAAAAAAAAAAAAATGCTATTTATCTAACTTCCTATACTAAAAACAGAATGTACAATATTTAAATGTTAGTTAGTCCCATGATGAATATCCTTCTTTATACTTTGTTTGACAACTTATGAATCAAATGTCATGTCTGTACGTTAATTATTGTTGGAGTTTTAAAATCCCTTCATGAATTTCTAAATTATTCTTTAAAAAACTAAATTGGCACAAAAACTGTTTTCCGTAATGCATATACGTAAAGGGTGTTTAAGAAATTTTGCCAACCATTAAAAAATTTTTTAATAAATAGTCTGTACCATTTATGAATTTTATAAATGAAGTCGATACAAAAGTAGAGTTCTCTCTGAGTACCATATCCTTTTAAGGAGTAAATAGTAAAAAAAAAAAAAAAAAAAGAGAAAGAGAGAGTAAATGAGCGAATGTGTGCTAAGAAGCCATAAAATAACTTTTCCGTTCTATGCGTCTTATTTATTGAAATGAGCATTTCTAGGATGTAATATATACATAACTAGCTGGTATACCCGTTCTTCGCGTGGTGAATTGAAAAATTAAACAATAAAGGATAAAAAAAGTTTTTAATAAGTTAGTTTAACGTGAAATGTAAATTAAATGAAAAAAAAAAAAAGAAACGAGCCTTTTACAGTAGTCGCATACGATGTGTAACCTCTGACATGTTATCGTGGTAAATTCGCAATAGCAACTTAAATCCTTAAAAAAATGAATCGAGTATAATTGGAAATAATTTCTATGGAATAATTAATCTTAATGAAAATTTTATTTAACACAAGGGGTAATGCAATTCTTTTATCAAAAATAATTATTCTTGTTCAATTTGGGGAAGAGCGGTAATGATAACTTATGATAACTAAAATATGACATATATACTTGTGATTTCAAAGTATTTAAAAACCGTTGAAAATAGCGTCAATAACAGTACCACTGTTAGTTGTCAAACCATTTCGATTTGTGTTCATTTCGAGCTTGAGTTCATCATTCAAAAAAGCTATGAGTGGCTCGGCTTCTAGCAAACTGAAGTTAACTTTAAAATCACCATTCAAAATCATGGAAAGCGAGCGATAGTTTTTTTTAAAAGAGCAGCTACACCTTCGGTATATGTTAAAGTAAAAAATGCAGAAAATCTTTTTAATTTTTTGAACCGTTTGATTCGGAGAAATGCATACGACCACCGAAATCACTGTTTGTCCATTTTCAAAAAAGCATTCTGCAGCATATATGTCCCCAATATCTTGAATAACAATACCTAATCCACTTGTTTAACGATAAGTAATATCCATATGTGAGGAGCCACAACATGTGAGTGGTTCTGTTTGGGATAGATCGCAACATCAGCTGCTCTGTGACCCGGTCGTTTAAATTGTACGCAGCAATCAAAGTCAGGTATCGAAACACGTTCGTCATTATCTAACCACGTCTCTGCCTTACGAACAATTTTGTGAAATAACGTCGAAATCTGTTTGGTGAGACCTCAGACTTTGACAATTGAGCGTAAGGATCGTAAGTTTATCCTTGGTGAAGTCTAGTTACACTTGCTGGTATGTGCGGATTTAGAGTCAAGCGCAAACAAAACCGAGTTTTTGAATTAGAATATTTTGAAATGCTAAATTTAACAATATAAAAAAGGCTGGCGGCTTGATGGCTACTAGAGTTGGACCCCACGTGGATATATCTATAAAAGATTCAGCTATAAAGAACTTAGCTTCTTCTCTGATCCTAAAGTGAGAAAACAAAACAAAAACAAAGATCCCAAGGCATAGACCGCGGGGGGGGGGAAGGGGGCGTCCCTCCCGAATGTAGGAGAAAAAAACAGAACTTCACTGCGAGGGTAGCGAAGAGACACCCCCAAGCGCGCTGATTGGTGAAATGAAATAGCGCGCGCTTCCTCAACTTCCTGTTACGCATTTCCGTCCCTTTTCACGAAATCACTCCCACAAATCTCCAGCGATCGAGAGGAAAGATGTTACACATCAAAAAAAGCTTTTTGCGTATCTCAGTTGAACAAAAAACCCCTAAATGTTAAATTTAAAGTCTGAAGGTCAATTAGCTGATATTTTGTTTTATTTAAAACGCTCCGTAATTATCTTGTGGGTCGATTTTTGAAAACACCTTTCTAAGCTAATCTCTGCTCAGCAAAAGTAACACATTGTTACAAATTTTGTGTAATGAACGCTTAAAATAGTGTAAATAATTTATATCTAAATGTGTAATAAGTTAATATTACTTTCTGTTGTATTTATTTTATTATTCACAAGCAAAGCGCTGTTCCTCACATTATAATGGCAATTCAATGGAAACGTAGCGGAATGTTGGTGATAAAGCCAAGTTGGCATCCTTTTTAGAGACCACATTAGTAATTTGGCAATTGATTGAAAGGTGAAGAGGTTGCTTTGCTGTAGCGCCACCTGGCGGAGAGCTGCAACAAAAAGGATAGCACAAAAGCCTTCTCCACCCAAAAATACATATACATGTGAAAATTTAGTTAGAAAAGTTTAAATTTGTGTGTGGTTTATTGCAAAAAGCTAATACTTTCCCATATCGTCGGCACTGGTAATAGAGTAGCCAAAGAAGACACGACTGACGCCAAACGGAATATTCTTGCTGGTAACCTCTTACCGCGTCATTTTCAAAACAAGTTGTGACTCACTTGAAAAGTTTTAAACAATATCAAAATGTCTAAGCCTCTAAAACAAAAAAAATCGTAAAACAAATATTTATTAAAATTTTTTTTATGTACATACTGTTTGCTGTCGCCTGGACGAGATATGTGCGGGCAAAATGAAGTTCCTAAAAGCCTTTTTAATTATAAAGGTTTATTTATAATATATAGAAAAATCAATAAATATAAATGTTTCTAAAGAGTTAAATGATCTTGTTGCAAATTGTAATTCTTATTTTATTTTTACCTTTGCCCTGGTAGTCAACATTATGCCAACAAATTAATCAAAATACCACATATTCCGGCATAATAACGGCACCTATACTTTCAAACTGCCTTTTTTATAATTTTAGGTATATTGGCTGCATAACGTGCACCTCTTTTTAGAAACATGCCTGAAATGTAGATGTGCAATGATCTTATTTTTTAAAGTCATTTATTTGAAGTATTACCCAAGGCTTTTGAGCAATGTATATTTCTAAAATTACAATCCTGAAGCAGAAAAAGAAAAGTGAAGCGATGTCAACTTTATGAAATTTTCATTGTTGAAAGTTTATAAAGTATGCCATTTTTTTAAACGGAAAGTGCTTACATATAAGTAAAAATCTAGTTTTCTAACGATCATCCCTTTATTTTTAAAGCTATCTCTTTTATATATAGCGTATAACGTGGCCGTAAATTTTGATCTTTTTGGGGAGGCTAAAAGTTTATATATCGGAATGAACAAATCAACAAGAAAAATTCTTTTTTTTTTACTTGGATATAAGTATATCGACATATTACGGTCAAATAATTTTTCCAATCAATGCTGTAATAACAGAATCGCAAGGAATTCGAACCTGTCAAAGTGTTTTCTACCTTTGTTAAGTTGGAATCAAGCCAACTGTATAGATATCACAGATAAAAAAAATAAATTCTGTTATATTTTCTTTCTGTTCTGACATAGGTTGCTGAAAAAAAAAAAGGTTTCGCTGTTAGTAGATTTTTATTTTGATTACACTGGGACGTACCAAGCGACGTGTTCAGTCCAAAGGTTAATCCTAAAGGAAAGACCAGAATGGGGGATAAGAAAAAATAATTTTTTGTCGATGTATTTATTTTTTTGCGGAATTTACTAGAGAAAAACTGTGGTTATAAACTTGTGATCTCGTTACACAAGATTACCGTTAGTTTTTGATCATAGGAAATCGAAGTTAGACTAGCTGAAATGGAAGTGTTAGGAATTTTCTTTGAAATTTGTTTTTAACTTATCTTCTAACCAAATTCTTATTTCCTAAAAATGTTACTTAACATCTTAGACTCATTACAGATATTAATTAGGAAGCGATATTTGCCATGATTCTTACTAAATTTTTGGAATGCTAAGTTATACGCCAAGTTCATCAGAGTCAAGGAGAAAAGTAAAATTTTCTTACTATATATTTTAAAGCAGAACATTTTTTTTATTGACTCGTTTATTTGTAAAAATTATATTAAAAATCATTAAAATGTATTTTCGAACAAAATAAAGACCAATGAAATCACAAGATAAAAATAATACGTTAAAATTATATTTAAAGTACATTATATATTACATTACATTATATACAGTGTGTCCGGGCTTAAAGTATCCAAAAGTACTGGCTTCTAATTACGAACTACGCATTAGAATGCAATAAACCGCTCCTCCGTGGATTGGAAATCTCTCCACAATTTTTGGGTCAAGTCCGATCGGCCGCACGTGCGTGCAATATTCAGCGCAGGCGATTACCTTGTTATACTGGCTTCATTACGCCACAGCAAAAGGTAAAGAGCGTACTTCGATCAACGGGATTTAAACCAATCAGGCGTGCACAGCGACGTGTGCGAAGAGAATAGAATGTTGATCCCCCGACATCAAAATCCATCCACCAATGGAAAAGAACTTTAAAGGAGACGGGAACTTTGCTTTCTCAAACTGGCAAATATCCTAAAGTTTTTGCAATCAAAGACACTGTTGATCACACATGCGTGTTATTCATTTTGTAAGAGTCCTGAAAAGTCTATTAAGCAAGCTATGAACAAATTTCAGATATCTCAGTTCACAGTTAATGATATCATTCATAAACGGCTGCGTTTGCGTGCATACAAGTCGACTTCTTCACCTCTTGAAACCTACCGATCACTGAGAAAGGTTTGAATTCGCCGCTGAAATAATGAATTGTACTACAGTGTTTTCGAATTTTTTTTATCTAATCGGCTACGGATTGGTATTTTTACCATTGCAGACCTAGTACATCCCCAGCAGCTGGTATCACTCTTAAGTGGGGCTCCATATAGGCGGATACCAATCGCCGCAGGTAATTTTGACGCCCAGTTTCCTCCACAGAGGGAGGCACCTGAGCTCTGACGATGCAAACCTGTACCAGGATTTAATTTTGCAGAGAGCGTCCAAGCCAAACAGACACTCCAGGGATCTTTTACATGACGTATAATCATACGACATAGCCGCTGTCGATTTTCTACATCACGAAAATCCACCGACTTGGGCCGGGGTCGAACCTGCAGCCATGGGTGCAGAAGGCCAGCGACAAACCAACCACGCCACTCAGCCGGCATGTGGATTTTTAGGATTAATCTTGCTTTCACACATGTGGAAAGTTAATAAGCATTATTGCCGTATTTGGGGAAATGAAAATCCTCACCAACTGTGTTTATACGAAAGGGATACACCTAAAGTCAATCTGTGGTTGGAATGCACACAAATGGAAACATTGGTCTATTTTTCTTCGTAGAGAAGACAGTTACGGGGCACTCTTACCTTAATATGCTGGAAAACTTTGTTGTTCCACAAATTTCACCAGGTTTTCTGTTCCAACAGGATGGTATTCTCCCCCTCTGTCACTATGATGTTATCTCATTTTTGTATAGGGCATTTCAGGGAAGTTGGATAGGAAAAGGGGACCCAATTTTGCCTGGCTGCAAAGGTTGCCGGATTTGACTCCATGAGACCTTTTTGCTTGGGGATTCATAAAATCCATTGTGTATAAACAAAAAATTGCAACTGTGGAAGAGCTGAAGGAATGTATCATTCAAGCAATTCCTCTAATAATTCCTGATATGCTACGAAACACTTGGAGAGAACTAGATTACATTCAGGAATTTGTCATGCTACTAAAGGAGTACACATCGAAATCTATTGATCTTAATAAAAATTTGGTGGTGTGTGTTTTCTATTTGAAAATTTTTTAAAAACTCTAATCGGTAATTCAGTAATAACAAGCCGTAACTTTTGGAAACCTTTAGACCGGACATCTTGTATATTAAAGTACATCATTATTAAGTATATTACATTATTCCCCCAGATGTTGCTCACATTTGTGGCACTCTTTAAGCAACACGTGTTCCCTGGTTAGTGCCAAATTGTAAAGAAGTATGATTCCTTCTTCCCTCTAAACCGGCTAGATGTATGGGAGGAATTAATTGATCAGACGACATGATTCGAAACTATTTGTTTATTTGTCACAATATTCAACACAGACAAAATAATAATCCAATTAAGATAAATTTTGATCATCACTTAGAAGACTGAGGTCAGACAAAGCAGCGTGGGGATAATAAATACTATCATTTAAATATATTCCTACGATAACTTATACAAAGCTCGTTCTTTGATAGTGCGCTAATAATTTAACTCTCTAACTTCTACTTAAAATAGGAGCACAGTACCTGAACTCTTGCAATTCTTTATCCTATGAGGCCTTGAACACTAATAGTTGGCTTGATCACTTCTTATTGATTACAATTTCGCACGTTCTACACTGTTTACGTTCTACGGCCGGATTGCTGGCTTCTCATTAATTCACTTCACATCCGAGCTATCCTCCCTTCAGTAAACTTTAATTCTCTCTTTAATAATCTTCGATTCTCAATTTACTAACTCTCCAAAACTTGCGAATACAGAATATATATATATATATATATATATATATATATATATATATATTAAACCTAATTTGCATAATCACGTTTTTTTGTCTTCGGCGAAAGTTGGTTGAAAGAATTCTTTCCCTAAAGAAAAACCCAAGGAGTTAATGGAAGGAACCGTATAGATCCGTCACAAAATGAGTAACAGCTTCGCAATTTTTGGATGACACGTCATACCTATACAACATGCCTTTTAGCAACAGACAAGAATTTCTGCATCCTTTTTGCAATAAAATGGTGACGGGCTTACCAATCTAAAAGAGCTGAACTTCCCAAAATTCTCTCCCTAGAATTCTTCTAAAATTCTTCATCAGCTCTAGAATTTTTCATTTATGTAAAGCTACATTCCAGAACGTAAAATCTTTACATAAAGGGCTAATATATATTCTCCTATCGATCTATTTTAAGTTAAATATTTCAGGTTTTGTTAGTAGCAACTCTTAATGGTGTTTTTTAAAAATAAGGTTCATCAAAGATTACAGACAAAAAAGAAGAACAATTTTTGCATATTGTTATGGGTATTAACTTCAGAAAATAAGCTTCGTCACAGGCACTTTTACAGGTATCTAATTCTCCAAAAATATGATAATTTATTGCAGCTTTGAGCCTTTGTTTTAAAACAACTGACTTACTGACTATAAATCAAGTTTGTGCTTAATTTTTTTGACTAAAGCTTTAATACCCTTATTTTAATACGGTATAAACAACTAAAATGTGCGGGTAGATGGCTGTTCTTATGATACTCAAGGGAACCACACATAAAAAATATATATTCTAGTAACTAAATTTGTTTTAATTTAATTTTTTTAAAATCTGCTTTCTTTGCTGTTTAGTTTATGTTATTCGAGTTATCCGAAATTGCTTTTATCAGGTTATTGTTAAAAATACCCTATAGTTGTGTTTCGACATAGTTTATTTTTATAATTTATCTTATTAGTTTCTTGACTTGTTTTTGGTAAATTTTTCCACAAACTTTTCAAATTTAGAAAAAAAAAATCTTGGTTTTTTTGCGTGCTTTATTGTTACTTACAAATGTATATATACTTTTTGAAAGAACTTTTCTTTATGAAGCAAAAACTGGCAACAGCGATGTGCACAAGGTGATTGACTGAAAACACGTGATTGCATTTATCACGTGACTATGACGTCACATGAATTGAGTCCATTAAGAATTCTCAAACGCGCATTTATATGTCAAGGGAAATAAGGACTAAAAAATTAATTTTTTTCTTAAAAAGTATTATTTAGAAGAGTTCTTTTTATTTGATTTGTTTCTCTAATCATCCACAGTTATTTTAATTCATGATCAAAGAACATAAGTACTTTTTTAATCACTTCTTTCCCTCTATGTAAAAATTTAAATACTTGTTGAAATCTAACAAGCAGAAGCCATCATTATTGTTTTCGATGCTTTAAAAAAGTACTGAGTAACAGCTGTTTGGCGCAGTTTAGCCAATTTTGGCTTTAACTTCATAAGCCCCCACACGCACGCACACACACCCATTGTGTCTGAAAATTGCGACACAGGCACAAATTACGAAGTCAGTTTTGACGATGGGAGTGAGGGGGGGAATCATTTTCGAAACACGGTACTGACGATTAGAGTAATTATAGGTTCATGAATGTATTTGAAAGTATTTAAAACTGTTAAAATATAAATTAGTTATTAACTTATTATTATTTCCTATTAAAATTTCTTAAGTATTGGATTTCTATGAACCTTTTACAATTATTATTTTATTTTTTCTCAAAAACGTGTAGAAAATTGGGAGTGCGGCTAAGAATTGATGACAATATTTTTTTCACAAAAAGATGTTGAGAATTTGAGGTGTAAGACTTAGAATCGATGTCGGCTTAGATTCGAGTAAATACGGTATTTTCTTTACTAATAACCTTGGTTATCTTACTGACGATGTAGTGAGACTACATGAGGACTATTGATGACAGAACCTCTTGACTGTTGACCACAATCAATAAATGAAGATGTTACCTGAGTTTATACCTCCTCCCTTTATTTTCATGCAATATCATTGGAGGATTTTTTATGGCTGTTTCTGTTTGATGTGCAATAGTGTCATACCTTGTAATAGCAGACATGTACCAATAACGGAATCAATATTCTAATTCGTGGTTCGATTTGAACATTGTCAATCACAGGCTCGCTTCCGCTACTTCATTAACCCGGGAGCAGGCACGCGGAGCACAAAGTCACCCGAGGCTCACAAAATCGTTAATTCTGAGAAAACTGTTCATTTGTTACCTTGGCAGTATCCTCCTATATAACAGTCTTCATGGGAACTAAAATGTATTTGTCATATATCTCCCTCTTTTTTTGGGAGTGGCAAACCTTTTTTTAGAATCTTAAAGTACTTGTTTTGACTGAGTACACCGCACCACCACTTGTGTTCCAAAATATTTTCTATGAACATGCTGCATTTTCCTCTTGTGAACAACTTAGTGATCTTTATTGCTGTGTAGAACGACTTATTATGGTTTATATATGTAAATGAGCAGAATATATAAAAAAAGAAATGGGGCTCTGTGATCTATTGAAAGAAGTTGAAATTGACCAAGCAAGGGAAGAACTTGCTGAAATAATGCATATTAATCATGAGAACGAAAGTAAATTTGAGAAAAGCGATGAACATGAAACATTTGAGTTGAAAGGAAAATTTTCAAATACTACCTAAAAAGTTTCATCAAGAAAAATATGAAGCCATAAGAGGGTAGCACCAAGACACACTTCGCCATATCAAAAAGACACAAGCAAGAAAAAGTTCACAACATGCTGTTTGTCGATCATAAGGACTATAAAACTACAATAACTTGAACAAAATATGACAGTTTTGCCAGCAAATAACATTCCTGTAACGTTAGTGAAAAGTGTTTGTGATTTATGTCCTCTATTATAGTCACGCACATTTAAAACTTCTTGGCTCAGTTTGATTGATATTTTTTCTCAAATTATCAAAAAATTGAAAAGTCCTTAATAGTAGGTAAGTATCTTTCTCTTATTTAAATTATGCACTGGAATAATGGTTTTTGTCAAGTACAATTAAAATAATTAGAAAAAAAAAGGATTGGGGTGACTCAGTCACCCCACACGACCATTAACGTTAGTACTGAGTGCGCGCCTGCTTCCGGATCAAGTTTGATAATAAATGCCAACTCATTTGAAACATAATTATTTTGTTAATTTCAATATGAACATTTTGTTCCCTGAATTATGTGGCAAAATTCATTCAGTTTTTTTTTGTCACCATTCAATTACGCAGTTTGTTTTATATCATCAGTGTCTTAAAAAGTTTTTTTTTACAACAGTTTTACTGAATGATTGAAGAAAAAACAAATGAATTTCTCAAAAATAAGTTAAAGTAAATAATTAAATTTTGCGAGAAATTATGAAATAGTATAAATGAGGGAGAATAAGTATATAATTTAGGTGGAAAAACTGTCACACACACAGTGTTAATTTTAATTTCTTGTTTTCATAGAATTAGTACTTTTCTCTAACAATTGTACAAGAGCTAATAGAACGGTCTATGGCAATCCTGAAGTAGTATATAATTTTCTTCTGATTTTTACATTACTGGGTGAAAAAAAGACAAAGGAAAATGAGATGATGAAGAAAGAGAAATGAAACTAGGAAAGAACACGACAAAAGAAGTCGTTGATTTGATTCCTGTTTTCCAGAAGCTTAGTCCCGAGACGTGTCCATTATCCGGTATCAATCCCAATAGGAAGACCTGAAATGAGAAACACAAACAAACAAAACTGGGGGATCTTTCATGCATTTTTATCAGTTAGTTTTATCAGTGTTGTCGTGTTGTTTTGACAGTGAACGCGTTACGCAAGCTTTGCACATATTTTCTTCTCTCTCTCTACATAAAAAAAGTTTTTCGGGATGCTGCAATACATTTTTGACGTAGTTCAGATTAGCTGCAACAGATGGCCAGGATATTTTTGAAATAAATTTATTCTTTGCTATGAATTCTTAAGAACTACAATTACAGTTTCTAATTTGAGAAATGAGTTTGAACCTTTGTATAATTGTACAATGGGGCTGGTCCACAGTCAGACGGCAGGGGTACCCCCAATAAGCATTGAAATTATTTTGCCTTAATTTTATGTACAAAAGAACTGTTACAAATAATGTTGGACGCATAAAATGGAGGAAAAACCCTAATTTGTGTTGTATAATTAGTTCTCCAACCGATTTTAAATAAATTATAGTTTAAAAAAAACTAAAAAACACGCATTTATACTGAATCGAACTAAAAAGAAAAAAATATTCTTAATATTAGATAAAATGATGAACGAGAAAATCAATGTCATTGGGGGAAAAGCGGGGGTGCTTTGTACTACATTTTTACACTAACTTAGCATTTCGGATTAGAACTAGTAAGAAATTATAACAATTAATGTAGAGCATCCCACGCTTTTACCCCAATAACATAATTTTCTCGTTCATCATTTTATTCTATATTAAGAATTATTTTTTTACTTTTTAGTTCGATTTAGTATAAATGCGTGTTTCTAGTTTTTTTAAACTATAATTTATTTTCATTTTTTTAGTTCGATCTACAATAAAAGCGTGTTTTTTAGTTTTTTAAGCTATCATTTATTCAATGTTGAATTTATCCTTGAGTTTGATATTTGAAGCTGGAATTACGTGGCTGTTGGCATAATCTTGCTCTTCAATGAATATTAATTAACGGGTCTGAAGAGTATTTATTCTCCGTTTACGGGGCCTCGAATGAGTAGTACCGTATCGTTATATTAGATTCCCTTTATAGAACAGGTCAAATAAATAAAAGTGTGTTAAGAAGAAAAAGTCCGAATTAAAAAAAAAAATTAATGTACCATGTTTTTATAACGGACTAAAAAGTATAAAAAATTCCTCTTTTTTGTTTTTTTTCTCTTTTTTCACATTTCATGCATTGTCATCCCTTCTGAGATATGGTCCAAATTTCAAGTGTCTAGCTCATCGGAAAGTCACGCAGTTTAAAATCAATTACAAAATTCCACCCGGACAGACATTAAAGAAAGCGAGTTAATAAAAACATGGTAATATTAAGTATCAATCGTTTTTTCACCTTTTAAACGTGCTGCTGTAATGTTAATTCGTACCATCACTTTTAAACGTATTGCTTTATAAAAATAAGACATATTTAGCAGTTAGAACATAAATTATTTTTTTACATGCACGAGTCTTTTTTTTTATTTTCATTTTCAGAAAATGTTTATATTATGGTAAGAAATTGCTAACAGACACCCACCCTCCACTTTTTCAGATACAGTACGCTTTTTTTGTTTGTTTTATTTCTATCAACCACAAGTGTATTTTTTTACTGGATATATAATTAGCTTTAAATTCAAAACATTCGCTTTTGGGTTACACCTTATTCTTCTAGTCGCTAAATTTGAAATTAGTCGCCAAACCTGGACTTGTGTATGAAATCTGTCGCCAAATCTTAAAGTGGTATATGGAATTGTCGCCAAATCTGATTATCGTTATTCCTGACGATCCTGATGAGGACAATGGAATAAAATTATGAAATTATTGTATTGTCATCGGTCCTTGACAAATGTGCAAAATTTCGAATTAATCTGACCTTTAAAGTGGGTAAAAATCGAGCTCCAAGATTCCGTTACATGCAAGTGAAACTTATGAAAGCGTGTTAACAAGATTCCGTTACATGCAAGTGAAACTTATGAAAGCGTGTTAACAAGATTCGTTACATGCAAGTGAAACTTATAAAAGCGTGTTAAAAAATCAGTTTTTTGCGCTATTTCTGATAGATGCACTCCATTATTTTTCGATAAGCAAAAAATGCGAACAGAAATTCATGTTATTGTTTGTCATAAATGATCAGACATTATTATAAATTTTAACAACTTTTATTCAATTTACAATTTAAATTTAGTTGCAAATTTGTGTAGAGGAAAATCAGCCGACGACTCCAAGTATTTAAATATTAACAAACAGACGCGTACTTACACTAAGAAATATTTGACATTTTGCTCAGTTTTGCTTTTTATACAAAAACTATGTCGAAAAAAGTTATAATGCAAATTGACTATTATTATTCAATAAAAATGTTCAAATTAAAAACATTTAACGCTTTTTTTTCTTTCCTGGTTTTCAAGTTCTGTGTTGCTGTGTGTGAATACTTTTACTCTCTTTCTCCTAACTCGTGAACAGTTATTTTTCAAGCTAACCTCTTACATTCCTCTTTATTTTCACAACCAATACATCTTTACATTTTAGCGAAAAGCAATTATCAGCTTCCTTCCCAGGTCTTAAGCCAAGTTGTGCAACAACTTCCTTTCTTAAGGGCGTTTTTGATCGATATTATTGGTTGTTTCCAGAAATCAACCCTGACGGATTAGCTGGCTGAAACTAAGTTTGAAAGGTTCAAATAAAGGAATGAGTTACGATGTTGTGCTTCGAAGTTGCTTGTTTCAAACTTTTCTACTTTTACGTGAAAGGTCTAGTTTCTTTTTCTCTCTTTGAGGCTGTTCAATATGGAGGAGAAAATGGTGTAGAGGTGATACTGATTATTGAATTTTAACCACACAAAAGTATATTTACTAGGATTTTATGTTTAATTTTCAAATCAGGCCACGTGATGGAACTGTACTTTTTCACTTGTTTGTGATTGATAAAAAGAAAAAAAAACTACAAATACAGTAAAATACGTTGAGCGCGAAAACTCTTAAGACGAAATATCGGTTAACACAAAATAATACAACGGGCCCGACAGACAACTAAGAATTTTCATGCATTTTTTCTCTTAACACGAAACGAAAATCGCTTAACACGAAAATATTTTCCTTCTGGGAATGAACAAAATATGGAAAACCCAGCCGGATTGTCGTATTGTATTATTGGAAGAAGTCACTGCAGTAGATGATGATAATGTGTGTACAGCCCCAATTATGGCAGACAAAGACATTTGGGAGTTTGTTCAAAGCACAAAAAATATTATTGTTGTAGATTCAGACAAAAAATGAAATCAATAATGTAATTCTTGTTCTCTTGTCATCCGAAATGAAGAACAGCATGGAAAGTATGCGCAGTGATTTAGATGCACATTCCAATGGTGAAATGAACAACAAAATGGAATTTATCGAACAATTTGTTGACAATCTGATGCTAAAAAAGACAAAGCAAAGATAATATCAGATTATTTTCCATAAACTCAATAAGCGATTTGTTTTTCAAAGAACTTGAAAATTTTGTAATAAATATCATTAAGTTCTCGTGAATTTTTTTGTCTCATTGATTTTTATTTAATACAAGCATGTATACGTATGTATGCAATTAGGTTGTACTATAATATACTTAATTTTGTTGGTAAATGGATTTTTTTGCTGTATCCTTTGACACGAAATTCTTTTAACGCGAAAAATAATTGCAGTCCCTTTAGTTTCGTGTTAAGTGATTTTCACTTTATTTGGTTACTTGAATGTAATATAGGCAATATTGTTAATGTAATTCAATGTTTTAAACTTGATCTGTAAATTGTATCAACTTTAAGAATATTTATATTTATTGAACCTAATATATTTCTTTATGTAATTTTTTTTGAAGAGACAAATATTTATAAAATAAATAAAAAAACCCAACTAAATAACTAGCTCTAAAACACTAATAAAACGAAAATTTTTTTGTATTAAAATGATTTTCCAAAGTGAAAATTTGAATTTTTGTCATTTTAATTGAAATCGAGTCATAGTTTTTACATACAATATTTTTAGTTTTCGCGTGATTTTTTAGTTTTCATTTCTTGTTCAATTCCTCTACTCTATTAGCTCACTCTCTCTATTTATTTATATATTTATCTTGTTCAAATTTTCAATCATCAATAAAATACTCTCTATTCATCCAATCAAGTTCAAATAATTTTTTTAAAACTTGCATTGGATAACACTTGATGTTAATACATTTTTTAAAATATTAATTCATTAATTAAATTTTATTAAATTAATTACCGGTTTTCGACGCCAACTTAAATTTGTCTCAATTGTTTTAACATTGTAACTGTTAAAACAATGACAAAAGTTGGCGTCGAGAACTAATTTTTTGGCCAAACTA
This sequence comes from Trichonephila clavata, assembly GCA_019973975.1. Taxonomy (NCBI): domain Eukaryota; kingdom Metazoa; phylum Arthropoda; class Arachnida; order Araneae; family Nephilidae; genus Trichonephila; species Trichonephila clavata. The sequence continues at coordinate 14,851 of BMAO01037233.1, forward strand.
GCCAAACCGGGTGTGCATTGTTACAACAATGCAGACAAAGTATGCTCTTTTTTCAATATATATAATATAAAAAATGTATATAATATATATGTATATATATATCCTTTAATGTGTTCCTTTAACGTCGCCTTTAAAGGAACACAAGGGATATTTTTTGATGATGGTCCTCGTAGATATAAACCGTGATCGAGTGACGAGGACGCCACCCGAACTGGCAGTCCACTCTCCAACTTCTCCACCCCTCCAACGTAGAATTTCAGCCACAACAGATTTAACATACATCAGCCCCTCTGTATAATGAATGTTCAGTGGCATCAGGACTTGAACCTGAGACTCGACAATGCCGGCCACGAGTTTGTGACCATAACCAGTAGGCTAACATGGCCTTAGTTTTAAAATGTGAATTATTTATTCTGTTTGTTTACATTTGATAGTTTACATTATTCTATTTTTTTTTGCAGGTACTCAGTTGCCAAGTAACTGGGAATTAAAAAAAAGCACAGTTTGTAAGACAAAAGAATGTTGTTGGATATTTTTTTCTGATGAAGCAAGGAAAAGAATCTTCTGCATACTCTTAAAATCTGCTAAATTTTTAGATCACGAAAAATTATTTAGCCACATGAATTAAATATAATTATGAAAACTCAAACTTGTCAGTTAATTTATGTTAAGTTATTAGTGGGGAGAGTGATAAGAAATTCGTATTCAAAGATCCACATCATCAGTCTTTAATTTAATATATATTAAGTGAAAGTCATTTAGTTTTATAAGCAGTGATTTTATTTTTTTTATTAACATCGCACTTTGAAGCTACATTACAGGTCTCGTAATTTTGAACGGAGTCAAGTGACGTGGACAGTAGTGCCCACAGGAATTTTTCAAGGAGAGGGGGGAGGGGTCTAAGGTCAAATGTCCACTATTCTCATACCATGCTCCAATACGCCACCCAACATATTCTATTGATTTTGTCGATCTTTGGGAACAAAAAACAGTTAAAAATTAATTAATGAATGAATATTTAGCATTAATAAAATTAATTATAAATAGCAAATAATGAAACTTTACGTTCTATATGCATACGATTATAATCAATCGAAAAAAAACCAAGGGCCTTGGGGGGGGGGTTCGAACCCTAGGACGTGCGCCATTGGACGTGGATGATATTTGAGCTGGCACCGCACTCTCTAAACTTCCCCACCGACGTGAGGACTTTGAGCTATGACTGATTTAATGCGTATCAACACCTCTACACGGCGGGTCTTCAGTAAAACTAAGAATCGAATTCATGACTCGATAACGCCATCCACGAGTTCGTGATTGTAAGCACTTGGCTACGACGACCACTTAAGATCTCTGAAAGTATCACATTATTAAGGAACTTGGCGGGAGCCTAGTAACTATAGTCACGAACTCATGACCTGCGTGTCATGAGTTCGAGTCTCAGTGACACTGAAGAGAATTTACGAAATAGTTGAAGTTAAATTATCATTCAAGATTTGATATTAGAAAAGCCAGGTATTTGGCACTTGCTGAAAAACCAAAATTAATATTTGGGAGAAAAATGTTTTCACATAAGATTTAATATTTAAAAATTACTTACAAATGAAAATTTAAGTTTCGTGCATACTGCGTTTGTAACATGCTTAGAGTAATATTAAAACAAGATTGTTTCATAAGGTTTATTTTTTGCTTTTGTTTTTAAGGCGTTCACTTTATTTTTAAGCACAAGACAGTTTATATTCATGTTCCTTTTTGTATTTTTTTTTACACCATTTATACGTTCCGAGAAGAACTGTATAAAGAAATCATGGAAAAAGGATGCGATTTGTAGAGTAAAAAGTCGGATATGTGTCCACTTTGAGAGGAAATAAAAAAAAAAAACTTCAGAAAAGTGAAAAATTTACAAGTTTTTAGATACTTACAATTACACTTATATATTTAAAAAGAAATGAAATGTTAGAGGAATTTTTGCACATGCTGGGAAAATGCAACAAAAAGAGGATTTCGAAGCTTTATTCAAACAATCCTTTATTTCAGTTTAAATATATGTTGAACGTTTGAGAAGTAAATTAATAGTTAGAGTAACTATTGTCTTTGTACATTCTAAAATCAATTTTGTTTACATTAAAAATAAAAACAAATTTTATAGAATATTTTATTGATTTTCGAAGAATTTCTAACGATATTTTTCCGAGTCAGTTTGATGTTGTATTGCAAATAAAAAAATTGGTTAAAATTTCATAAATTAAGTTTTCCTATGTTCATTGCACACTCTAAAATCCTGCATGATAACTTTTAAGATTTTAACTCATATTACCAGAGTGTAAAATATATGTCCGATAAGGCGAAACGAGTGCTTTACGAGTAAAAATGCGACGTTTAAGCGTTTAATTTACCGCCTAAAAATCACTTTAGGGCCGTCTAGAGGGTATTAAAACGTCGTAAGAATCCAAGAGGATGTTAAACGTCCCGTAAATTATGGCCCTAAGGTTCTTGTGTTTGAAATGAATGATAGAGTTGCATTTTACTTCTAGAGTTTTAGTAAAGTTTCTTCACTTCCGCTATCTTCTATTCTCCAAGTATGGAAGAGCTGCTCATAAGTCTTAAAATTCTCTTTGGTGAGGAGAGAATTAAATTTGTTATTGCTATATTTTAGTACCTGTCTTCATTATAGGGCTTTTACACCTTTCGAAGCTTGATAAGTTTTTCTAGCTTTGTTTTATTACAGACCTTTCTATACAATCACGTATATGATCTGTAGATATATACTACATCAATAAGGGGTGACAATTTGTAATAAAGAGGCACGAGGGGATGGGGTTCTTAACTAAATTCACTAGTTAATTAAAACACGTTTATTAAACAAAACAAACATTTACAGACGCAACTAGAGCATGAACAATTGGAACAAAGTTAAAAGGATCGGAGTACATACTCGAACGTCCTTACAGTACGGAAGCTTAGCTATCACTGAGTATTGATCTACCCGCTAGATCGGAGTACAAGCTCGAACGTCCTTACAGTATCGACGCTTGGCTGTCACTGAATATTGTTCTACCCGCTAGAGGTCGTGAAAGTCTTTCTGCTGTTAATATGGGAGGAGTCAAAACAAAGGGTAGTTACATCTGTTATAAATATAAGGGTTGTCTAATGGAACTTTAACATATTTTGAATTTTAAATACATGGGAATGTTCAATATTTGCAAAATAAAATTAGAATTTAAGTAATATTAATTTACTGAAAATGCACCATCAACAATCAAACTCGCAGTAATGAACTGTGAATAAAGGTCAAATGAATTATCTTCGAACTTCTACACACTATGCTATGTAATCAGTGTTATTACATAATTGCATAAATTTTTATCTATAAACAACCGTGAAGAAATTTTAGTAAAATGTTTCTTTGAAAGGTATTTTAATGAAAAACAATTTATTTTGATTCAAATGGAAATTGACAGCGGAATTATTCATTTTGAGGAAGCACAGTACGATTCAATTAACAAAAGACGATCATAAAATCAAATATAATTTTTTAGCTTAAATTATTTATATATATTTTTCTACGAACTCCACAAAATTGGAAAGCTCTAAGTTTAAAAAAACGTAGAGCTCTGATTACTTTAACGTTTTTTTTTAATTCACATCCGAGTGGCAAATCGAAACTTTAAAAACTGACTTACCTCGGAAAGATAAAATATAACTACTTTGTCTTCATTTAAAATGCTAAGTCTTTTATTCTATTGAGCCTAATACATGGAAATTTTTTTCACTTGTTGTTAATAGTACATGGAATAAAAGTGGGTATGCATTTTTCAATAAAAGCAATAATTATTTTTTAAAAAATGATTGAATTTAGAACTTAGACATTTTTTAAGGAATTTTCAATAAGAATTCATAAAAGGAAGTATAGTACGAATACCAATCATATTATCGCAAAACCCATACCAATTTTTGTTATACATAGTTTGAAACTTGTAAATCAAATTTCACACATATGTACGTCAATTTTTGTAAGAAGAGTAGTATTTTAAAATCTTCTCATAAGTTTCAAGTTTTTCCCTTAAAAAATTAAATGGTAGCTTTTCATGAATTTTTGAGCACAAAATCTGTTTTAAATCATAAATGCATACAAGAGGCAACCAAAAAATTATGAAAATAATTAAATTAAAAAATTGTGTAAATCGTACCATGTTCCCTTAAATATATTTTAAATACACAAATAAAAAAAAAAACCGCTTGTATAAACCATTTATTTTATTGATCGAAACATTTTATTCACTAAATCTATATAACAAAGCTTTATAATTACATTTCTGTAATTATATCAAATATTATTTATTTTAGTTTGATATACCAAATGTCTAAAATATACAGTTTGTTTTTGTGAATCTTTGCTTTATCGAAATATTTAATTATAGGAAATCGAGAAATATCTTCCAATATTTTGGGAAACACCAGAAACTGCTTTCCTTGGTTTCAAGTTTTCATCAAAATTTTAAATTGTCAGGAGGTTACATTAAATCTTAATCTTTAATTAGAAACTGGGTGTTAGATGACCTCAAAGGGAATACTTTGACCACAAAAGTTTCAAAACTTTTGAAGTTTCTACATTATCTGTCTCTAATTAGTCTTTTTAAATCAATATGAACACTAGAGTTTAGACTTCGAGGAAAATTTCTGGCACCAAGTTGATATTGTTCAACTTGGCGCAGGCAACTAAAATTATTGGAATAATAACAAACTTATTAATGGACTAAGGCAATCAAATGAGATTACACGAGGAAGATTTTATGTATAAGCACAAATGAATATTATAGTACATTATTTACAATAGTGTAAATAGCACTTGTTATAAACAAAATTTGCAACATTCCAGAAATGTCACTCTAAACAGTTTCATTAGTGGGAACTCGGACGATAATCTCTCATCTCGGTCAATACACACGACTTAACTCTTATGAGCTGACTCATCCTTTGTCTCAAAAATCATTGTATATAGCCTCATGGTAATTTCTAAAATGATTGATCCTAGAGCTTTCTCGATGATTCTTTGGTGGTAGTGTATTTTTGGATAAACCATGGATAAAAAAAAAGAGAACAAATATTTATTAGCATTTTTTGTATGTATTGTGTGCTATCGTCAGTAAAGCCTACTTGGAGAGATTTGCGACGGTTGATAAGTGAAAAGCACCTATTTCTCTAATAAATACAGTTTAGAATTTTGCATCATTGATATACTAATCTATGTTTAAAGAGGCTACTATTACTTTTAGGTGATTAACATTAAGTTTACGAATTAAATGTCTCTAGAGAAGTTTTAACTCACTATTAGCCTAACACATGAACGAAATATATCTATCTATATGTCAATATATTGGTTTGTCTATGATAATTTATGTTTTATAAAATATAGCAAGAGTAAATTATATTTATTGATAGTTGATAATATTAGTTTCTTATTTCTTTGTATTTATTGCTGCATTTTTGTTTCCGTTTCGTTGATGTGTGTTTGACCTATTTTTTAAAGCTCATACTAATTTAAAACGGATTCTCAACAAAAATGAAAAAAAAGAGTAGAATTTTATATATAAAAAAGGACCTTCCACAAATATTACATATATCTATATCTCTCTTATAGATACGTATATATACTAGAACATAAAACTTTTGACAATCTTGACACAGGATAAATGGAACACATTTATAGTTTTTCTTATTTAGGGAACTCTTACATTTTTCTCCGTTGATTTCATTTGCTATAAAAAATAATTTATTGAATTTTCCTCATGAGATTCCTACATGAAATATTTTTAAAATCGGAAGTACTATTATTACTTTCGAAGACATTTATATTTCAGGGGTTTCCAGCATATATATACTGCACTATCTTTTACCCACTCGCTTCACAAAGTATTTTGCGATGTATGACTCTGTATATTGTTTTTAAGTTATTAATATCCAAGTCATATAAAACATTACACTTTTGATGGTATTAAAAAATATCCTTACAGCTTCTTTTGGTTTAAAAGGACACACACAGCACTTGAATTTCAAATATGGAAGTTTATTTATCCTTTTACTCTCCTATAACCCTACATTGAGATTTCATTTTCGTAAAATCCGTTCTATAGCTAGTGTATACTCAACCAAAGAAGCATGGTTGCCACCCCCCCCAAAAAAAACGGGATTTTTTCTCTCTAGAACGGTGCCTCAAACCCCTTGCGAATCTACTTCAAAAACCGAAACTCTTCCGTTTCGCTGGCGCAAATATCGCCAAGTTGTCGTTATTGGCGACAACACACAATATACACATAAAAGATATTTTTTATTAATAGTTCTCATTCATCATTCCATTTTTGATGTTTTCTGAAAAAGATGTAACAGAGAAGACCACAACTTTTTTTTGTTGAAAATTTGGTGGTAAAAGTTTGCCGCCGGGGATATTTAGTTTGGTGTCTATTGTATCATTTTTGGCGATTTTATCTCCTTTGCCGACGAAACGGAAATGTATCCCAAAACCGCATTTAGTACTTCTCTAGTGAACAAAAAAAAATGCCTGTTAAAAGTCTGCAAGTCTAATGGTTCTGTTTTACATGATAATTTTGTCTGCGTGGTATGCAATCCAGCATTATGCATAGTTGCCTGTGTTTTCAATCGGAACAGAGTCAAATTTGAATTAAAAATTTATTTTTATTGATTAATTTTGCTTATTAACTTGATAGTTTTTTTCTATGTTCGACAAGGGATTAGAAATCGAATAAGGCATGTACGTTTTCAGAATCGTTGTATCATTTAACAGTCTACATCGATATCTTCTGAATTTGAACAAAAGCATAGCTAATTCATCCTACTTTCCAAAAGCAGACGAATTTGGATATATGCTGAATAGTTTACGTCTTAAAATTTGCTGCTATTTGGAAGTTTAACTTATTGAATTGAATGGGCTTAGTTTTAGAGCTACACTACACACACAGTGTTACTAGAAATACAATATACCATGTTTCAAACCTAGATCAAGTGACGAGAGTAATTTTTATCTTCTAACTTCAACATCAAATAACTGGAGGTCTGAGACTGTTACTTTTAATATGCCTGATGCGAAAACTCGGCCTAATGTGGGCCGAAGGGTGACCGAGTTTGTGAAAATGCCTGGTTATCGAGAATGAGATTTAAAAAAAATAGGTAGGTGTGTTTCCACACACAGAAAATATTGTTCTGCATTTGCATGTATTGTTTGCTTGCGAATGCATCAGAAATTAAATTGCCCAAATACCCTAAGCAAAGGAAAAGCGTTTACTTTATGGTAGCATAGAGCATTTACTGTATGGAGATGAGTGAATAAATAGTATACAATAATTAATATGATCAAATACACCTCAGAAAATACTTTATGAAGGCATATATAAAGCTGTCTATAATGAAAATTAAATAGCCGACTTTAAAAATCTAGATACTTTTTTAAAGAAATGCGTAATGACCTACTGTGTTTTGTACTACACTCTGCGTTTTGCTGTGGCCGTGGTAGCCTAGAGGTGAAGGTAACGGACTCGTGACCGGCGTATCGTGAGTTCGAGCCCAGTACCACTGAAAACTCGCCTTATAGGAAAGCGATGTATGTTAACTCTGTCGAGGACTCAAACATCCTCCCGTCAGGTACTTCTTGAGGCCTTGGGCCCCTACTCAAAAGCATGCCCTGGGCTCACGCACAAATGTAAACCCCACTCATGACCCTTAAAAGTAGACAGTTAAAAGTAGCATATTATGTCCAAATACTCGTACAAACAATAACCTAAAACAAATAAATGAGCATAATTTGCAATCACACCAACCAACTCGACCGACTGCCACCATTTGAGTAATGATGGTGTATGGTGGTAGGCCTAGACCTATACATGGATAACGGTCATCACATGTAGCCAGTTGACATATTGTCGATTAAATTCCCAGTTTTTCGGAGAATACAACCGAAAAAAAAACATTTGACCATTAAATTATTCGAATCATGATCTTATTAAGGCAGAGTCGAAGCCCTCATTGTGGCCAAGGCCCTGGGTCCGGTCCCAGTTGGCCCATGCCTTAAGACGTCCCTGGTGTGTAGTTAGAAGAGGGGGTGCCAGCACAGGTTCGTTCTCGTCAGTTGACCATTGTTCAAAATTATGAGGTTCATCGCCAAAAACGAGTAGCTGACCAGTGCGTCGTAAATATTCACTCACTCTTTGCGTTTTGCTGATTCATCACGAATACGACGAAGGAACAGTAAGTCCATTATCCAAGCACCTTCATGTTCAAAATACTGCCTTTAGTCCTTTACTATGTGATATTTTTGGTGTTTCTAAGGTGTCCTCGACGTTAACGTTTTCATCATTTTCCGGTATTCTTCATTAACTGTAACGGTAGCAATAATTTCTGCATCGGACATATTGTCTTGTTCGGTATCATTCTGGAACGAGTTTACAAGTCTTCCGGGAAGGTCCTGCACCGGATAACTCGGTCTGGCAGAGTTATCTGGACAGCCGGGTCATCGAGTGCCGAGTTTTCGGGACTCCTGTGATATAGATCTTTAATGGAACCTGAAATTGAATAGCAACTCTTCTTAACTCCTCAAGTGCCGCGGGCGTGTATATACGTCCTGCTGAGCTAGTGCCTTTAATGCCCCGGACGTGTATACTCGTCCTTCCAAAGGAGGACTTTTTATATTGTGCTGCTCTACTTAAAACTAGTCCCACGGCTTTGGAATACAATAACATGATATTGACAGTCCTTCTATGGAATTTGTTATTTCGGAGAAGGGGGGGGGGGATGGGGAAGGAATTGAAAGAGTATGTTTCAGGAACGATGAAATTCACATAGCTAAGCAGTTTTTCTTGTTTTTTCGTTTAAGTGTGCTTTTCTATTCTTCATCTGCAGTCATTTTGTTTTACCGTGTGCAAAAAGGGCCCTTTAATTTTTTTGTCCGAATGCGATACTGGTTTATGTGTTCAACCATGTTTTAGGATATATCACAGAACATAGATAAAAAAAAATTTCCAATTTATTTTTTATTGCATTCTAACTTTGGAGATTAAATTTTTTATTTCCATTTTATTATTTTATCCTCTTTCACGAAAAACACACCTTTTCTTTCCCCCCTCTAAACCACGTAACACACGCCTATGGGGGAAAATGATGACACTAGTGTGTGTGTGGGGGGGTGAATTTCGTAACTTTCCAGTTAAGAGGTTAAATATTACCCATGGAAATCACAACTATGATCGCATATTTTCCACCTCCAATTTATAAAAGCTTCGCAATAAATAAGGAAATAACAGCTTTGTGGTATCGATATTAAATGCTCTCCCCTCGTACTGTTATTGATGCTTTTATTGCCTCTTGAATCTCTAGAACGCCCACCTATCAGGCAACGGTATAGCTCACTTTTGGATCTAGTTCCCTATAACACATGGCTTAGTAATAAATCTTAAGATATGTCTCTTTCCGCATTTCTCTCCCTTTTCACTCTACTGTACTTTCAAAACATATATCAGTCAATAGCCGATATCGTTGGAGGCTGTTCTGTGCTTCGCATATCCAACAAATTCAAAAAGAAATCTTCTTCCTTAAACTTTTATATTTTTTTTTGCAAGGATATTTGAAATTACATTTTTCGGTGTACTGATGTTTCTGCAATAGACGGCAATCCATCTCTTGAAATCTTTAAAAAAAAAATCGAGAAATAGTGTGTGGGAAGCTCTGTCGTATTGATACATTTTCAGGAAAAGAACATATTGTGAAAGCTATGTATGGATGTTGCCTTTTTTTGCTAATACTGATTTGAGAGAGACTGTGCTCAGATAAGATGCCTCAATATTCAATGATAAATAAATAAAAAAATATTCAGTTTTTCAAATGTATGCTGTAAAAAGGAGCATTTTGAAATAGTTTATTGGCAGCTTTTTTTAAAAATACAAATATGAATTTTTTTGAACAAAATATTTGCATAATGGTTATTTTTAAAATGTAAAATGATTTGGAGATAACATTGTTGAAAACACTCATAATTTTCTTTATTAGACATTATTATAAAATTGTAAAATCGGGTCCTATTTATACAACTGTCGCGGAAAACATCTCGATTTGGTTATCCTGTTTTGAAATGCATTTGACAGAAATGGTGGAAGTATGTAATTAGAGGATTTTAAATACACACAAAGTGAGATGATAACTTTTTAGAATGTTCATCTATTTATTTTTGTAGAAATTACCTAAAATTTCATGCAAAAATACATAAATTCAAGGGTATTTTGAAAAGATTTTAAAATTCTTGTATTGTAAAAAATGAGAATTTTATCGGAAGATTTATTGTGTAAAAAGGAATGTTAACTTTCGTTGTTATTTTTTGATTATGTAAACGTTAATGTTATTACTTTTTTTTCTGCAGTAGCCTTTAAAAGATTTAACTTGCATTGTGAAAGTTAACACTTAAAAACTTATGGTAGTGACTTGGTCTATTGATTTTAGTGTTTATAAGCTGGCACCAGCGGATATAATACAAAAACACACACATTTATTCTTCTCGAGAAGGACAAGATCCTCACATGGTTTCTAGCCTCGAGGTAACTGCTCAAAACTGAACCACTAGGGTTGCCAGATACAATGTAAAATATACACAAAAAATTCTACAGATCCAGTCGCCACAAACTTAAATAAGGAATCATCTAGAATTTCCTTTTCGTCATATGTATGTTTGTAATTAAAATAATGAACTATAACATTATATACGTAATAAAGTCACTGACTATTTCAGCAAGTGACTAAGATTTTGAATGACACATTTGTTTGTGTAGTTGGCACCAAATTAGCTTTCTTGAGCTTTGAAAATTATTTCAAATTTCTCTTTAATAAATGTTACAAATTTTTATTCTGATTGCATATACTTATAAAACTAAATTTTCTTTTTTAAATATATTAACCATGCGTTAAAACTTGGCGTCTATTTTTAATATAACTTAATATGGAATTTAAGCTACAAAATGTATCTTTTTCACATACACATTGTAATTTTGTTCTCGTACAAACACCTTATACCAGTGTTTCTCAAACTGTGGGGCGTGATAACCCTACAAGGAAGGGGGTGCAAGTATATCAAAAAGTCGAAAAAAAAAAGGATTTAAAAAAAAAAATTATTGATTTACTGAAAGGAAGCAAAACAAATATTCTGACATAACAAATTAAATTACACATTTAGACTCATATAATACACTTATAAATGTATCAGTACTGCACAATGCGTTTCATAATTAATTTAACAGTACTCAGTTAAGAACGTTTAGTAATTACCAATGACTCTATGGGCATGTCATAAAATTATATACAAAGTTTATAATACTTCTCTGGATAATTTGCACGGTTTATAATTAAAGTCGTATTGTAGTCTTACGCCAAAGTATATTATTATTGAATGCAATACATTTTTATTGTATGGAAGAGGACACGATGAAAATTATGATTGAAAATTGGGTCGCCAGGATCGAAAGTTTAAGAAGCGCTGCCTTATACATAATAGATACAAGAATAAAATAAAGAAAACCCCCAAAGTTATGCTCTGTAGTATGGGTTTAGTGGGAGCTTCGGTACATGACGGTTGTAGTCTTATTAAGGAAGTATACTGGATTTCTAATGTACCTTTTAAAAATATACTCAAAACATCAGGAATTAATATTTAAAAAATGTTCGATGCATATGAGTCGTACAAATTGTGCCTAAGTGTTTGAATAGAGACAATGAAAATATGGTGGAAGCCATAATTTAAACTTTCAATACTTTCCCAAATTTGTTTTATTTAGAGAGAATATAATTTTCGAAAAGAAGACAATTTTATTATTTTTGTAAGTATTCATTATACTTTTCAGTAAAATTACTTAGTAAAATGGATTTTCCAAGTCAAAATCCTAGTTTAATCCCTATATTTGGCGACGGAGTAAAAAATGGCGCTTAATTGCGCCAGCAGATCATTTTCTGTATTGGGCTCTCGAATTCGGTCTAAGACAATAACTCGCCAAGTTGGCGATAACTAAAAGTGTGAGCTAAAATAGGGTCTTTTCTTGTACTGTTTTACAGGGTAAAGCAACAATCACTTTCAAGGCTCACTTATTTTGTGGCGCTGTTAATGCTTTCGGAAATGTTTTATGGGAACTGAATCAACGAATGCAAAAAATACGAACCAAGATGTTGCACAAAATAAAGAAAATATTATCGATAAGAAGTGTGGTGCAAACCAAACATAAAGAGAGGTCACAAAATTTAATCAACCAGGGAACTGGCGATAAAACAGTTTTTTTTTGTTATCTAATGTAGAGGTGGTACATACGGAATGATTATTTGAAATCTATTACTTTTATCTGATGATCGTAAAAGAAATACTACTTTTATGAAAATTACTTGTTCTGGAGATTGTTCTGTTGGTTTAATATATAAATACATTTAGTGAAAAGTGGTGTATTTTCTAGGAACAGTTGATTTACATATGTGATATAACTGTAAATTTATAACTTTACTAAAATGAAACGGATTTCTTTCTCATGGATGGTACTTGCATATATGATTTCATTTAAATATATATCTTGAGAATATAAAATAATCGCAATGTTAAGCACAATATTTAGCAAAGCTTAGGACATAATGGTTTACCGAGATGGATAAATTTATTTTGCTTATACAAATCTTATTCAATTTTCTAATTTTAATAAAATATTACTTCCAAATTTTATTCAAATAACTATTCTTACTTTTGTTTAAAAACTATTCAAAATTTAAAATTTTAATTTAGAAGTCGATATTACGAATTTTTAATTTGGGAAACTATTTAATTTTTAGTTACTCATTATATTATTACGACATGATATTTTACGACGTCGTATTTAAGGATTCATAAGGTTTCTCGTACTGAAGTTTTTTAGGCATATCTTCTTTAAAATGAAATGAAAAATAAAGAATTTTAAGTCATGGAAATTTGAATTAAAGGTGTGATAATTCAGATCATCCACCAGATACATTTGAAGATATTTCTAAATGATGGTACTTAGCGAGACCGAATTGCCGATCCTCAAATTTCTAACCAATAATGTGCCTTTAAATCATACTTTTACGTTTCTGAATTCATTTTTATCCAAGTCCATTTGGGGAAAAAAAAGAGAAATGTATAATCTTTTTGGTAAGAAAATTTTTTAAGTGAATCCTTCAGCAAAAAAAGGGAGAGAAAAAAAATCTAAGTTATTATTTATAATTTACTGAAGAGTAATACGAAACAATAAAATTTATTTTTCAGTTTTTCTGATGTTATTTCCTTAATGATGATTCTTTGTGAACAATTGTTAGATATTTGTGTTTGTTAAAACATTAAGGATTATTATGCTTTATAAATAGAAAATGAATGAATAAATACTTTTATTGGGAATATTTGCGCTTTGAACTGTGTATTTAAAAAATATTTTGATTTGCTGTAGTTACATTCAAATTATTTAGAATTGACCCCATGATAATTGTAATGGGTTACTGTAACAAAATGTAACATTACAAGAGCTCAACGAACATAATTGCCGCACCTCTTTGTGAAATCCCATTATTTTATTGATAAATTAACTTTGCAAGAGATGAGTGTTGCTCTGAAAGCTAAGGACTGTAGAAAATCTCCAGGGCTAGATAATATTCATGGCCATATGGTTAAACACCCTGGTGATAAGGGAAAACTCAAAGATTACTAGAGCTCTTTAACCTTTAATTGAAATTGGGACGTCTACCCTGGGAGTGGAAGAGTCATTATTATCCCTGTCGAAAAACCTGGGAAAGATAGTAGCTCCGCAGAGAGCTACAGGCCCACCTATTCGACATTCTTCATTTGTAAGCTCATGGAGGAGACTTATTCTGGCCAGATTGAACTTTTATTTGTCCACTAATTGCCTGCTCCCTAAGGAGCAATACGGATTTAGACGGGGCCATAGCACCATTGATCAGATTTTTTTTGGTTCACAAAAAACACCCGTTATTATTTCAATTGATAGTTAATTCGAAAATAATATGAATTTTTTTCAAAAATCCTTGTTCAATCGCTGCGTAGAATTCCTAGATATATATTGCCGAAATATTTTTACATAAATCTTTTTCACATAAAAGGAGAATGTTTTGAAAATGTCATTCTTTCTTCCATTTCTATAAATAAATTGCATTTAAATAATTTTTTTAGTAATAATATTCTCAGAAAATATTTTATATGTTTATTATATTTCAAATGAAACTAAATATGAAAAAGTTATTATTTTTCGTTTTTCCAAAATTACGGCTCAAAACGTAGTCAATCGCGTTTTCAAATAGAATTTATGTGATTCATTCCTTCAATTTACTGTAAAATCCCGGTGATCGCGGTAGCCTAGTGGCCAAGGTAACGGACTCGTGGCCGGCGTGTCTCGAGTTCAAGCCTAGTGCCGCCGAAGATCCGCCGTGCAGAGGAGGCCGACGCACGTTAAATCTGCCGAGGGCTCAAACGTCTTCTCGTTTGTGTGGTGTGGTAGTTAGGAGAGGGGGTGCCAGCACCGGTGTAGTCCTCGTCACTTGACCATGGTTCAAAATTACGAGGTCCGTCGCCAAAAGCCCTCGTGTAGCTGAACAGTGCGACGTTAATATTCACTCATTCACTCTCCATAAAAAAACGGCGTATAACGCTCACCTATTCTTTCAAGCTGTAATTTTTTATCACATTCGCCGTATAACGCGCATCCCCTTTTTTTACGAAGGAATTTGAAATGTACGTGAGCAATGCTAATACGCGCACGTTTTGAGTCTTTTTTTTCTCGAGATATTATCCCAGGATTTTAAAAAAAAGTAGCATACTTTTAGAGCTACAATCCCTTAAGTTCATTTGGTATGTCCTTTCTTTTAAATAAAAGTATTCCAATCTATGTAGGAGTCTAATTTTTTTTATGTGTGCCTTTTTTATTTTATTTTTGTAGGCTTTCATTTTTATACCCGTCATATAACGCGCACTCGTACATTTCGATCATTTTTTTTGTTCAAAGTATTCGCCGGATTTCTTACGGTGTTTCTTATTAACCTACGAAAAGTCACCTGTATAGCTTATCAATTAACTATGTCCAAATTCAAGCCACACATATTGCACAAAGAATTAGCAACAGGTAAGTTACAAATCACATTATTCATAGCAATTAAAGCATTCTATTAAGCGCAAGTAAAGATTTTTTTCATTTGTTGGAAACAAATACTCAATATTCCACGAAAGAGATTAATAATTGGATTAGACAAACTATGTTTCTCCTTCGCTATAAAAGCGTAAGAGAAATAGTTTATCATTATGATAAAGTTCTGGACGTGTTTTGATGACCTGTTGGAAGTATATAAGAATGTATTTGCAACCAGTTAACAGAAAAGGATGTATGAACGCAGCAAATGTAATTAACTGAACAATGTTTTTTTTTGACTAAAGGTGTAATAAAAGAAATTAATGTTTCAGATAAGAAATGTTTAACTTTATTTCAATACTATATTAAGATATATGTGCCTGTGATGGATTCAGATATTTTATAATGAACATATATTTATACCTTAAAAATTCCATTACTTCTAATTGTGGATGCTGTGTGGATGTTTAGCTTGAGCTGACTGGGTGGCGTAGTTGGTATGTCGCTGGACTTTTATACCTAAGGTTGTGGGCTCAACCCCATCCCAAATCGGTGGATTTTCATGATGCTGAAATAAACCGCGTCCATGTCGCATGAATATGTGGAATAGGTCCATTAGGTGCATGTTTGGCTTAGGTGCTGTTGTCAAAATAAATTCCTAAGTGTGGTTTCGCATCATCAGAGCACATGTTCCTCCCCCTGGGGAGAAAACTGGAAGTCAAAATTACTCGCGGTGATTGGTATTACATTTATACGGTGCCGCACTAGAAAAAGATACCAGCTTCCGGGGAATGTGCTAGGTCTACTATGGTAAATCCCCAATCTGTAGCCCCATTAGAAAGGAAAAAAAAATATTTTTAATTTTTATTTTCATAAGGAACGGACTATTTACAAGAAGTTCAGTCTTAATTTTATCTAACTTTTTGAAATATTAAAACGAAAATTTCAAACATTTCTTCAATTCAATGTGATAAAAATTTAATATCCTTATTCATAAGATAATTATTGAATCAAAATGTTTAAAAATGAGCAAAAAGTTTTTTTTCTAAGCTCGAAGGAAAAGGAATGTATAATTAAACAAATACACTTTTTAAAATTTCCATTATTGACATGCTGTGCAGTTATATCGTCTTAAAAATTTGCTATTTTATTTAGATGTTTTATTTTCAATCTTAGATATGTTGACTAATTTACTTGGTATTTGTAGAGTAACTTGTTTCGATATTTTTAGTATTATTCTTCAAGAATAAGAAGGATAATTATATTTAGTATTTAAGTGTAATGGACGTTCTATCACTTTCATCGGTGTTTGGAGGTTAAAATAAAGATCAGCCATAATTAAAACAAATGTATTTTTTTTTAAATTCTATCAATTAATTCTAACAACCCAGGGTAGGAAATGGACCTTTTATTAAGTATAGGAGCAAAAGCACGTAGAAGGGATACTTAATATTTACTTATAATTTAAATAATTTATTCTTGGAACGTTTTGGTAACATGGTCTAAATTATCTTAATTCCGTTCTCAGCTATTCGACTTCTAGTTGTTATTAATCTAATCCAACTTATAAACTAAATCGTCAACTAAGGATCCTTAATTATTTAACAATTAATCGTCGAGCAACTCTTGACTGTCTCACAGCTACTTTCCGCTAATCACTGAATGTTAACTTCTAACTCCTAACCATTAACTTCACGTACCTGAAAGTTTAATACTTAAATATCACCCTTCATTTACATAAACCGTATCTTCTTCGGAAGAAAGTTTTCAATAGGACAATATTTTAAAAAAAAGTTTTTCCCAAGAGGATTAGTGGGAGGCTTGCGGATAGAACCGTTACAAATGGAATATTATTATTTTTATAATATTACTTCTTTTCCAGGGGTGTAGGTAAATATAAGCCAAGGTTGGTTGATTTAAAGTATGTTTAATCTTACAATTTTAGTTTCTTGGACTGTGAGTTAGTATACTACAGAAGTTATTTTATTTTTGATCTATGCCCTTGTTATATTTCTTTTTATAAACTTGTTTGTGCTTCCCTATCTAACACTTTTAATATTCCATATTTTGGCAATTTTTCTACAAAAGACCAATTTGTAACGAGCTGTTCGTAGAGAAATAGCGTAAACTGGTTAATCCTCGATAAAATAAAAACATTTCTATAGTTTATGACAATTTAGTATAAAATTATTGACTCTCTCTATATATATGATAGAAAGAAACTATGAAATATTTCAGAAGCGAAAAGATATTATAGAAGAAGTCTTCTTTTACAAAAATATCCCAAGAAAATTGCAGTAAATTTCCTAAACTTCTAGAATCCTTTTCTGGTTACTTACAGCTGAAACTCTTCCTCTTGAGCGTTTAAAATATCTACAACTAACCATAAAGTTTTTCACTTTGAGAAAATTTTGAACTTTCTTCGAAATTCCAGACAGTTTTCTGGTAGAAATGTGAGCTATATAGATTGTTTTTTAGTTTTCTCAAACAGAAAAGGACATTTGATATCTTTTTCTTTATCAGTGAGTTTCAATAGATTCTGGTAACGACAGCGATTGAGCTGTTCTATAGATTAAATCTTTGGAGAGCTTTTTTAAAACAGTTTGAAAGTTGAAAAGTTATAGAAGAATACTGTAACACAAGAGGCAAGAATGTGTTTGCTTTTTTAGTGTTTCGATCGATGTTAAATGAGTGGAATAGTGAAAATAATATATATTCTGGAATTAATCACCCGATCCACTGGATATTTCACGATGTTGTATTATTATTGATGCGTAAGTCTTAGCATTAATCTTTCGGTTGTATCTAAAAACATTCTTATAGGCCTCGTTTTCTTTATTCAAAAAAGAAAGATTCCTAAAATAGAAGTATATTTATCTTTGACGTCACCATAAAACCCCTTCGGGGTCGATTTCCGCGAAATCTATTTCCAGCAAATTGTTCAATCTGAGAACCTCTTGCTGTAAAGGAACCGCGATTTATGTAAAGCAGTACTACTGTTTAAGGCTACAGTGGACAGTTAAAATGTGGAAAATTGTCCAAAATATCGAAAAAAATTTTTTTGCTGATTATAATATCTTATTAGCCTCTCTATCAAACGCAAAAAAATTTTTTTGGTTTTATGCATTTTTTACTGAGTTATAGGGTAGTTTCGAATTAGTCATCCATGACCACGCCCCTTTGTTTACATTTTCTAATGTCATGCTATTGTAGCTGTCATGCACTTTGACAGGAAAAATTTTATTTACTGTAGACAAAGCCTCACTAATTTTTATTTTTAAATGTTAATTTATCAAGTTCAGGTTGGCAACACTTTGCTTTAACTGTATCTGAGACCTAAATTGACATTATTTGTTTACAATTTGTTCAAACTTCGGTTTGCATTTTTCTTTCAAGTTTACTCAAACCTTATATTTATTTTACCAAAACAAAAAGTTCTTTTCAGAACTAAAGCTCTTTTTAAATCGCATTTATTGTTTAAAATTATTAGTATGGATCTTATATCATCGAGATATAGAAAACCAAAAGGTCGCCCTACCAAAAGGAGGAAGTTGTTGTCTGAAAACAGCAAGAAGCGATGGCAGAAATCTCCTGAAACTGTTGATGAAAAAAAACAGTTTTATATTACAGAGGGATCCATTATCTGACCCAAGTACATCTTCCCAACCTGAGGCAAGTTATATTTTCACCCACAAGGCTGTGTTTTCTGAACTATTGCAAAAAGTTCCTTGCAAATATTGTACAAACTGTGCCCTTGTTATAAAACAACACCAATCCATGGATATTCTACAAAAATTGAACTTTTATGTGAATCATGCCATGAAAGCTATGGAAGTGTGTATTCAAGTTTCCAAGGGGAGTCTAAAAATTCACATGATATTAACAGCAAGCTGGTGAGTGCCTTCCTATCCATAGGCAGAGGGCATGCTGCTTTGGAAACTTTTTCATCTGTGCTCAACATGCCAACAATGGACAGAAAAACATTTGCCAAATGCATGCACAACTTATCGGTTAAAAACAAAGAAGTGAAGAAAAAAATGCTCGAAATGTCACGTCAAGGAGCTAGAGAAGCTCACATAAAAGTTGATTCTTCTCTAAAATATCAGGAAATCATTGACGTGAGTGTGTCATATGACGGTACATGGCAAAAGCGAGGACATACATCTAACCTAGGATTAGGAATAATCATCGATGTCCTTAGTGGACTTGTTCTTGACTTTGAAGTATTGTCGAAATACTGTCATAAT
Organism: Trichonephila clavata; assembly: GCA_019973975.1. NCBI lineage: Eukaryota > Metazoa > Arthropoda > Arachnida > Araneae > Nephilidae > Trichonephila > Trichonephila clavata. The sequence continues at coordinate 34,268 of BMAO01037233.1, forward strand.
TGCATAATTACGGGTCGAGATATGGGAGCCGATAGTGCGGAATTTCACATTTGGCGAAAAGGACATATGGATGAGTGTGACAAAAATTTCGATGGAACGTCTGGAGCCATGGAGATGCATGCTGCACTAATTATGTGGAGACGGTCAATAAGTGATTGCCAAATGAGATTCGTTTCCATGCTGAGTGATGGTGACTCGAAAACTTTTCAATTTTTGTCAGAAAATGAAGTATATGGTTCTGAGGTAAAAATCGAAAAGGAAGAGTGCTTGAATCATGTTGCGAAGAGGCTAGGTACATCGTTACGCAACAAAGTAAAAGAGTGGAAGGTGAAGAAGGTGACTCTTGGTGGGCGTAAGCAGGGAAGCCTTACGGATAAAAATATAACAAAGTTGCAAAATTACTACAGAAAAGCTATAAAAGATAATGTTCCTAATACCCAAAAAATGAAAACTGCTATATATGCCAGCCTGATGCATTGCTCGTCAACTGACGAAAAGCCTACGCATGGTAAGTGTCCTGAAGGGGAATCATCATGGTGTTTTTATAAAAGAGCAATAGCCAAAGGTGAAACCCCAGGGTCACATAGTTCAATGAGAACTTGCTTGTCACAACAAGTAGTTGAAAAAATTATGCCTGTTTACCAACGTTTAGCTTCAGACACCATTCTTGAAAGATGCGTAGGAGGCAAGACGCAGAATTGTAATGAAAGTCTGCATAGCTGCATTTGGCGAAAATGCCCAAAAGAGGTATTCGTATCCAAAAGGAGGCTAGAAATAGCAGTTACGGATGCTGTCGAAAAGCACAATTTGGGCTACGTAAAATCACTTGAATCAAAAGAGGACTCAAACCTTAATGATAGTTTTTCTTTGACTATTGCTGAAAGACAGGATAAACGACGCATTTCTCAAAACATTTCTGTGAAAAGAGAGAAAAGGAAAAGAAATACTACTAATAAAGATGTAGCCTATAATGCCGGTGCTTTTTAATTTTTTTCAGATTTAGCGACAGTTTTCTTTTTATGTGTAATTGAATTTATTACTGTTTTGCATTTTTATAATTTAATTGTATTGAAATACTTTATTTTTACTCATTGTGATTAATGAAATATATAATTTATTATCTGGTTGATGAAATACATTCTACTAATTTACTTTATAGATATTATTAGAAAGTTCTAGCTTATTTTTCAATTTTTATCACTATATATACCACGCATGCTAATGTGACTGTTTCAATAAATATTGCAGAATCTTTTATTTATATATTCTGCACCTATCTTATGTTTATATGATATTAGTTTTTTTAAAATTTATACTTATATATCTTTAATTTTTTTTAAAAAATCAGTTATTTTCTTATAAAATCAAAATAGTTGTTTCTCACAAAAACAAAAATTTGCCTCGAAACTGTTTTGAATTTTTGTAATTTAATCCTATTGAAATACTTTATTTTTACTTATTGTGATTTATGAAATACATAATATATTATCCGGTTGAGATAAAATAATAATGGAATACATTCTGCTAATTTACTTCTGATATTATTAGAAAGTTCTAGCTTACTTTTCAATTTTTATCACTATCTGTACCACATGTCGATGTGACTGTTACAATAAATATTGCACTTATATGTATATATTCTGCACTTATATTACATTTGTTATGATATTAGTGTTTTTATATTTCAAATTTATATTTATATCTTCATTTTTTTATAAAAAGCTAAGTTATTTTCCTTTAAAATAAAAAAAGCTGTTTTTCTCAAAATCAAAAATTTGCCTCGGAACCAAAATTCAAAATGTTCCATGCGTTGCAATTTTTGTCCAATTATAACAAAACTTTCCAAAAGTATTCTTCTAATATGTAATTATAACTTCTTGGATGCATTGTAGCAATAGTGATAGGGTGAAAGAAGAAATTAAAGTTTTTTATGTATAAAGTCATTAAAATTCTTGAAAATTTCATATAAAATTTGCGTTTACCCATACTTTGTAAATTATCATATAAAACATTACTTTACATGCATAAATTTCTAAAGAATTGCTTAAAGAAGTTAAATCAGTTAAAAATATGAAATTTTTTAAAAAATCAAAACGCATGGAACGTTTTGAAATTTTTAAATTATTGTTAAATTTTTTTAAAAATTTTTAAATTTCTTAAAAACTACTCATTTTTTTCTCACCAAATTTTTTATATGGTTTTAATTATAACTTAAATACTGGCAGTCAAAATTTGGAGCATGTGTGTAACAAATTTAAAAAAAAAATTTTACTGTCCAC